>CM054791.1:11675000-11685795 GCA_028984075.1 Pieris mannii | reverse complement strand
AACCTAACCTAACCTAACCTAACCTAACCTAACCTAACCTAACCTAACCTAACCTAACCTAACCTAACCTAACCTAACCTAACCTAACCTAACCTAACCTAACCTAACCTAACCTAACCTAACCTAACCTAACCTAACCTAACCTAACCTAACCTAACCTAACCTAACCTAACCTAACCTAACCTAACCTAACCTAACCTAACCTAACCTAACCTAACCTAACCTAACCTAACCTAACCTAACCTAACCTAACCTAACCTAACCTAACCTAACCTAACCTAACCTAACCTAACCTAACCTAACCTAACCTAACCTAACCTAACCTAACCTAACCTAACCTAACCTAACCTAACCTAACCTAACCTAACCTAACCTAACCTAACCTAACCTAACCTAACCTAACCTAACCTAACCTAACCTAACCTAACCTAACCTAACCTAACCTAACCTAACCTAACCTAACCTAACCTAACCTAACCTAACCTAACCTAACCTAACCTAACCTAACCTAACCTAACCTAACCTAACCTAACCTAACCTAACCTAACCTAACCTAACCTAACCTAACCTAACCTAACCTAACCTAACCTAACCTAACCTAACCTAACCTAACCTAACCTAACCTAACCTAACCTAACCTAACCTAACCTAACCTAACCTAACCTAACCTAACCTAACCTAACCTAACCTAACCTAACCTAACCTAACCTAACCTAACCTAACCTAACCTAACCTAACCTAACCTAACCTAACCTAACCTAACCTAACCTAACCTAACCTAACCTAACCTAACCTAACCTAACCTAACCTAACCTAACCTAACCTAACCTAACCTAACCTAACCTAACCTAACCTAACCTAACCTAACCTAACCTAACCTAACCTAACCTAACCTAACCTAACCTAACCTAACCTAACCTAACCTAACCTAACCTAACCTAACCTAACCTAACCTAACCTAACCTAACCTAACCTAACCTAACCTAACCTAACCTAACCTAACCTAACCTAACCTAACCTAACCTAACCTAACCTAACCTAACCTAACCTAACCTAACCTAACCTAACCTAACCTAACCTAACCTAACCTAACCTAACCTAACCTAACCTAACCTAACCTAACCTAACCTAACCTAACCTAACCTAACCTAACCTAACCTAACCTAACCTAACCTAACCTAACCTAACCTAACCTAACCTAACCTAACCTAACCTAACCTAACCTAACCTAACCTAACCTAACCTAACCTAACCTAACCTAACCTAACCTAACCTAACCTAACCTAACCTAACCTAACCTAACCTAACCTAACCTAACCTAACCTAACCTAACCTAACCTAACCTAACCTAACCTAACCTAACCTAACCTAACCTAACCTAACCTAACCTAACCTAACCTAACCTAACCTAACCTAACCTAACCTAACCTAACCTAACCTAACCTAACCTAACCTAACCTAACCTAACCTAACCTAACCTAACCTAACCTAACCTAACCTAACCTAACCTAACCTAACCTAACCTAACCTAACCTAACCTAACCTAACCTAACCTAACCTAACCTAACCTAACCTAACCTAACCTAACCTAACCTAACCTAACCTAACCTAACCTAACCTAACCTAACCTAACCTAACCTAACCTAACCTAACCTAACCTAACCTAACCTAACCTAACCTAACCTAACCTAACCTAACCTAACCTAACCTAACCTAACCTAACCTAACCTAACCTAACCTAACCTAACCTAACCTAACCTAACCTAACCTAACCTAACCTAACCTAACCTAACCTAACCTAACCTAACCTAACCTAACCTAACCTAACCTAACCTAACCTAACCTAACCTAACCTAACCTAACCTAACCTAACCTAACCTAACCTAACCTAACCTAACCTAACCTAACCTAACCTAACCTAACCTAACCTAACCTAACCTAACCTAACCTAACCTAACCTAACCTAACCTAACCTAACCTAACCTAACCTAACCTAACCTAACCTAACCTAACCTAACCTAACCTAACCTAACCTAACCTAACCTAACCTAACCTAACCTAACCTAACCTAACCTAACCTAACCTAACCTAACCTAACCTAACCTAACCTAACCTGAACCTAACCTAACCTAACCTAACCTAACCTAACCTAACCTAACCTAACCTAACCTAACCTAACCTAACCTAACCTAACCTAACCTAACCTAACCTAACCTAACCTAACCTAACCTAACCTAACCTAACCTAACCTAACCTAACCTAACCTAACCTAACCTAACCTAACCTAACCTAACCTAACCTAACCTAACCTAACCTAACCTAACCTAACCTAACCTAACCTAACCTAACCTAACCTAACCTAACCTAACCTAACCTAACCTAACCTAACCTAACCTAACCTAACCTAACCTAACCTAACCTAACCTAACCTAACCTAACCTAACCTAACCTAACCTAACCTAACCTAACCTAACCTAACCTAACCTAACCTAACCTAACCTAACCTAACCTAACCTAACCTAACCTAACCTAACCTAACCTAACCTAACCTAACCTAACCTAACCTAACCTAACCTAACCTAACCTAACCTAACCTAACCTAACCTAACCTAACCTAACCTAACCTAACCTAACCTAACCTAACCTAACCTAACCTAACCTAACCTAACCTAACCTAACCTAACCTAACCTAACCTAACCTAACCTAACCTAACCTAACCTAACCTAACCTAACCTAACCTAACCTAACCTAACCTAACCTAACCTAACCTAACCTAACCTAACCTAACCTAACCTAACCTAACCTAACCTAACCTAACCTAACCTAACCTAACCTAACCTAACCTAACCTAACCTAACCTAACCTAACCTAACCTAACCTAACCTAACCTAACCTAACCTAACCTAACCTAACCTAACCTAACCTAACCTAACCTAACCTAACCTAACCTAACCTAACCTAACCTAACCTAACCTAACCTAACCTAACCTAACCTAACCTAACCTAACCTAACCTAACCTAACCTAACCTAACCTAACCTAACCTAACCTAACCTAACCTAACCTAACCTAACCTAACCTAACCTAACCTAACCTAACCTAACCTAACCTAACCTAACCTAACCTAACCTAACCTAACCTAACCTAACCTAACCTAACCTAACCTAACCTAACCTAACCTAACCTAACCTAACCTAACCTAACCTAACCTAACCTAACCTAACCTAACCTAACCTAACCTAACCTAACCTAACCTAACCTAACCTAACCTAACCTAACCTAACCTAACCTAACCTAACCTAACCTAACCTAACCTAACCTAACCTAACCTAACCTAACCTAACCTAACCTAACCTAACCTAACCTAACCTAACCTAACCTAACCTAACCTAACCTAACCTAACCTAACCTAACCTAACCTAACCTAACCTAACCTAACCTAACCTAACCTAACCTAACCTAACCTAACCTAACCTAACCTAACCTAACCTAACCTAACCTAACCTAACCTAACCTAACCTAACCTAACCTAACCTAACCTAACCTAACCTAACCTAACCTAACCTAACCTAACCTAACCTAACCTAACCTAACCTAACCTAACCTAACCTAACCTAACCTAACCTAACCTAACCTAACCTAACCTAACCTAACCTAACCTAACCTAACCTAACCTAACCTAACCTAACCTAACCTAACCTAACCTAACCTAACCTAACCTAACCTAACCTAACCTAACCTAACCTAACCTAACCTAACCTAACCTAACCTAACCTAACCTAACCTAACCTAACCTAACCTAACCTAACCTAACCTAACCTAACCTAACCTAACCTAACCTAACCTAACCTAACCTAACCTAACCTAACCTAACCTAACCTAACCTAACCTAACCTAACCTAACCTAACCTAACCTAACCTAACCTAACCTAACCTAACCTAACCTAACCTAACCTAACCTAACCTAACCTAACCTAACCTAACCTAACCTAACCTAACCTAACCTAACCTAACCTAACCTAACCTAACCTAACCTAACCTAACCTAACCTAACCTAACCTAACCTAACCTAACCTAACCTAACCTAACCTAACCTAACCTAACCTAACCTAACCTAACCTAACCTAACCTAACCTAACCTAACCTAACCTAACCTAACCTAACCTAACCTAACCTAACCTAACCTAACCTAACCTAACCTAACCTAACCTAACCTAACCTAACCTAACCTAACCTAACCTAACCTAACCTAACCTAACCTAACCTAACCTAACCTAACCTAACCTAACCTAACCTAACCTAACCTAACCTAACCTAACCTAACCTAACCTAACCTAACCTAACCTAACCTAACCTAACCTAACCTAACCTAACCTAACCTAACCTAACCTAACCTAACCTAACCTAACCTAACCTAACCTAACCTAACCTAACCTAACCTAACCTAACCTAACCTAACCTAACCTAACCTAACCTAACCTAACCTAACCTAACCTAACCTAACCTAACCTAACCTAACCTAACCTAACCTAACCTAACCTAACCTAACCTAACCTAACCTAACCTAACCTAACCTAACCTAACCTAACCTAACCTAACCTAACCTAACCTAACCTAACCTAACCTAACCTAACCTAACCTAACCTAACCTAACCTAACCTAACCTAACCTAACCTAACCTAACCTAACCTAACCTAACCTAACCTAACCTAACCTAACCTAACCTAACCTAACCTAACCTAACCTAACCTAACCTAACCTAACCTAACCTAACCTAACCTAACCTAACCTAACCTAACCTAACCTAACCTAACCTAACCTAACCTAACCTAACCTAACCTAACCTAACCTAACCTAACCTAACCTAACCTAACCTAACCTAACCTAACCTAACCTAACCTAACCTAACCTAACCTAACCTAACCTAACCTAACCTAACCTAACCTAACCTAACCTAACCTAACCTAACCTAACCTAACCTAACCTAACCTAACCTAACCTAACCTAACCTAACCTAACCTAACCTAACCTAACCTAACCTAACCTAACCTAACCTAACCTAACCTAACCTAACCTAACCTAACCTAACCTAACCTAACCTAACCTAACCTAACCTAACCTAACCTAACCTAACCTAACCTAACCTAACCTAACCTAACCTAACCTAACCTAACCTAACCTAACCTAACCTAACCTAACCTAACCTAACCTAACCTAACCTAACCTAACCTAACCTAACCTAACCTAACCTAACCTAACCTAACCTAACCTAACCTAACCTAACCTAACCTAACCTAACCTAACCTAACCTAACCTAACCTAACCTAACCTAACCTAACCTAACCTAACCTAACCTAACCTAACCTAACCTAACCTAACCTAACCTAACCTAACCTAACCTAACCTAACCTAACCTAACCTAACCTAACCTAACCTAACCTAACCTAACCTAACCTAACCTAACCTAACCTAACCTAACCTAACCTAACCTAACCTAACCTAACCTAACCTAACCTAACCTAACCTAACCTAACCTAACCTAACCTAACCTAACCTAACCTAACCTAACCTAACCTAACCTAACCTAACCTAACCTAACCTAACCTAACCTAACCTAACCTAACCTAACCTAACCTAACCTAACCTAACCTAACCTAACCTAACCTAACCTAACCTAACCTAACCTAACCTAACCTAACCTAACCTAACCTAACCTAACCTAACCTAACCTAACCTAACCTAACCTAACCTAACCTAACCTAACCTAACCTAACCTAACCTAACCTAACCTAACCTAACCTAACCTAACCTAACCTAACCTAACCTAACCTAACCTAACCTAACCTAACCTAACCTAACCTAACCTAACCTAACCTAACCTAACCTAACCTAACCTAACCTAACCTAACCTAACCTAACCTAACCTAACCTAACCTAACCTAACCTAACCTAACCTAACCAGTCCGCGTCGAAACGTTGCCGCGAGAGCATTAAAAACGCTCCGTTCCGTGTTCGAAAAATCTAATAAATAGGTTTTTTCGCGAATATATATACGTGCTATACGTCAATGTGTTCAGTGCAGTGAGACGAGTCGTTTCATATATCACTCGCCATATTTAGTGCAAAATTGGAAAAGTTTTCAAACAAAAGTGACGATTTTAGGTTATTTTCAAAAAATTCTTAGTGTTTTTTGCGTGCGACGCTAAAAAACAAGCGAGGACATATGGATTTTTTAATGTCAATAAGTGTCAAACAGTGAGGTGCATCCGTAAGCCAAATTTTAGATTTTTAGTAGCAAGACTTTTTGAGATATAAATTTTTTTCACTATAACCACGCGGTGACCACGTGGTGGCTAACTTCTGATCTGGCAAACCTAGAAGGACGTGTGGTACACCATTAGAACCGCCGTTCGAAGCTCATTACAACGACATATTTTTCATTTTAAGAAAACTCACTGGAAATAAATTACACACTATTTGCAGAAAGTGGTAATTTTACATCAACTTTGCCGCTCTACATCTCAGAAGATAGATCTATAACACACCAGTTTCATTAATTAAATAAGTAGAACAACAATAGGAGAATCACATTTAAAAAAATCAGATTTTTATTCCAAGAAACAAAATTTTGCTGAATTTTCTCTGAAAAAAGGGCCGGCAACGCCATTACGTGGTAACGTTGTCGGGGCCCTAGCGCCTAAACGGAGCCCCGGACTGCAGTTTTGATGAAATTTTCGTTCTCTTACGAGAAGCGATTATAAGGGATACCTACCATCTGACATCTGAACTGCTGGTCTACCAGAAGGTCCAGCGACTCCGAAGAGGATAACCCTGGCCTCAGAAGACCTACAGAGAAGACCAGCACATCATCGTATAGAGCTCCCTGCAAGGAACATTGTAATATATATCACTTTATATTAGGTTAGTTACATATAGGTTTTAAAAATTAATTTTATAAAAATTTTGTGTAAAATTGTAAATTCTTAAGTTTTCTACTTTTATAAAGGCTGCTTTTGCCACTGATTCATAGCCAAGACCTATTTTAACAGATAGAGATTGGCTTAAAGTACATTTCTGTGCACATTAAAATTCATTTTCATGTTAAATAAACCTATAATAGAATCTCTAATAAGCTCGAGTCTCAAAATAGTTTGTAAAAAATATTCAACTTTCGTTCTTTTAAAGCTTTAAATAGACATTAAGTTACACGTTCACTTGCGTGTATTTATAACCAGTTAAGGTGTGTAATAGTGCATTTTAAACTACTATATATATATCACTTCATATTAAGTTAGTTACATATAGGTTTTAAAAATTAATTTTATAAAAATTTTGTGTAAAATTGTAAATTTTTAAGTTTTCTACTCTTATAAAGGCTGCTTTTGCCACTGATTCATAGCCAAGACCTATTTTAACAGATAGAGATTGGCTTAAAGTACATTTCTGTGCACATTAAAATTCATTTTCACTTTAAACAAGATCTATAATAGAATCCCTAATAAACTCGAGTCTCAAAATAGTTTGTAAAAAATATTCAACTTTCATTCTTTTAAAGCTTTAAATAGACATTAAGTTACACGTTCACTTGTGTGTAATTATAACCAGATAAGGTGTGTAATAGTGCATTTTATATAATACTTCTCTTGCCTTAAACTACATAATCTATAATAACCTCGTGCTATAAGTCGTTACCTCACGTACACAACAATATGCTGCCAAGAACCCCTCCCAAAACATCGATCCCGAGCACCCCTTCTCCCTCGTCTACTAATCCCACCGCCAGGCGGACTCTGGTTGAGATGCTGAGCCCAGCCTTTACCCGCAAAAGCCATCCCGAGGAATCCACACAACTGCAGAGGGCGAGAGAGCTCAGACGTAAGGGTATGCTTGCCCTCTCCACGTCGCGTAATTTAAAGACTGAGCTTAAGACGGCACTCACTGAGGCAATTGATGGCCTGTATGGTATTGTCGCCTTTATCGAACCCTCCCCTGTCTCCCCTCAGCAGTCCCACATCTCGCAGGCGACCGATTCTAACATTAACACCAACACTAGCATTAACATTAATGAACAACTTACCAAAGAACTCATGCACAAACTCGAGGCTCATGCCGGGCTAATGGAGGAGTCTAACAGGGTAATTAAAGAGCATACGGAAATTATTAAGACACAACCCAAACCGGTACCTGCGGCCCCTATTCCTAACACAACAGAACAGCAACATTTGATATACCAGTCGTACGCTAAAGCTGCGGCTACCCCGAAACCCCCTGCTGGCCCCTCCATTGTGGTCTCTGGCGAGGGCTTCGACACAACGGAACAAATAATCAACCACATCAGCAAAACCATCGACTTCCGTCAGGGCGGATACGCTCCGCTGAAAATTACTCCTCTCTCCAACAAGAAACTTAAAGTCACCTTCGAAAAAGAGGAACACAAAATGCACGCCATCTCACACTTACATAAAAACAACCAAATAAAGACTCAAGAAGAAAAACGGCTAGACCCTATGGTCATCCTAAAGGGGATATCGAAAAAAACAGATGAAAAAGATCTAATCAACACTATACACGACCAAAACCCCATCCTAAGTGAACATACATTCAATATTAAATTCACCACAACAAACAGAAACCCGTCCCTTTACAACGCGGTATTTCAAACTACACCCTCTGCCTGGAAAGCTTTTGCTGACCTAGGCAGAGTAAACGTCGGCATGCAAAGAGTACACTGCGACAACTTCTCGCCGTTCAGGCAGTGCCAGAACTGCATGAACTTTGGGCATACAAAGAGTCGCTGCCCTGCCAACACCCCCACCTGCGCTAAGTGCTCTGCCCACCACCTTACAGCAGAATGCAAGGCGCAAACACAAAAGTGTGCCAATTGCGCGGAACACAATTCACAGTACAAATCTAACACCGACACCACACACCGCGCCGACTCCGAACGTTGCCCTAAAGTAAGGGCCATGCGTGCCCGCGTTGAGGCCAAAGTAAACTACATTTAACATGCACAATAAATTAAGTATTATTCAGGCGAACCTTGACCGGTCTCGCAACGCCACTCAAGAACTAAAACACCACTTCATCACAAAGAAACTTGACATCGCAATCATTTCAGAACCCTACACAATTAACAACACCGTTAAAAACACCGCGGGCCTCCGCGTGTTTCAGTCCAGTTCGACTGACACGACGAAGGCCTGCATTATCACTCAATCACACATCAATGCACACATTATTTCACAATACACAACAGGAAACATGGTGGTTATCGCCATTCCTACCACAACAAAAACACTATACATCGCGTCGGTTTACATTGAACCGAAAACCGACGCAAATAATACACTAGACACACTCGACACTTTCATTAAAGCACACACCAACACTAACATCGTTATTGGCGGAGACTTCAACGCGTGGCACCAACTATGGGGCAGCCCCCGTAGTAACGTTCGGGGTATGAGCCTCATAGACATCATAAATTCTAATAGTATGCACATTAACAACACTGGAAACACACCCACTTTTGAGACAATTACACACGGAGCTGAGAGATCATCTATTATCGACCTCACTCTAACCACTATACCCATACATCACCACATACACAAATGGGAGGTGAAACAACACCTCTTCCCCTCTAGTCAACACAACCCCATCACATATTATTTAGACTGCAGAAACGACCCCATAGCTCAAACAAATTCCGATAGCACCTTCAAATTTAACACTAGCAAAGGCAATTGGCACACTTTCAAAGAGACATTACACACAAATATTATTAAATACAACATTCTCGATACCAACATCTCCACACTCACACCTACACAAATCGATGAATTCATCACTAAACTCACACACATAATTAACACTGCCTGCTCTGAGTCTTTCGCCCTCAAAACAGGTATTAGAAAACCGAAAGCACCATGGTGGAACGAGGAATTACAAACATTAAAATCGCAATGCATCAGTCTTCACCACAAAATTCATACACACTCTAAACACAAACAAACGCCCCCCCCCGATCTCATCAAAACGTACAACGATACAAAACACTTATACACACAAACCATTAGAAAAACATCAACAGAACATTTTAGACAATTTTGCGAAGCACAAGGAGCAGAGGACGTCTGGTCCATCACTAACAAGCTTCTTAAAACTCACAACACTATACAACCACGCACACTTAAAGTTAACGGCAAATATACAAACAACGAAGGAGAAACTGCAGCGGCACTACTCAACCACTTTTACCCACATGACACACCAGACACAGACGAAAGACACGTAAACACTCGCAAACATACTAACACACTACCCGAAACGGAAGACGATCCACCTTTTACCACTTCCGAAATCATCAGTGCCATCAACACCATCAGACACACGAAGGCACCAGGTAATGATCACCTCACTAGTGACATCTGCCTGGCCTTCGCCCTCGGCTACCCTGACCTATTAACCACACTCTACAATCGATGCCTACAGATAGCATATTTCCCTACGTCGTGGAAGGAAGCTATAGTTAAGATTATACCGAAACCCAACAAACAGGATTACACCAACCTCGGCTCATTCAGACCGATCGGTCTTATCCCCGTCTTTGGTAAAGTGCTCGAAAAACTCTTTACCAAACGACTCACATATAAAGCACACCAACTCAATCTACTGAACCGATCTCAATACGGCTTTACAGAACAGACCAGTACCACACACGCCATTCACAATGCCCTCGACATTATACACAACGCCAAACATGATAAATTACACACCATAGCCGTATCCCTTG
>CM054791.1:11662500-11670000 GCA_028984075.1 Pieris mannii | reverse complement strand
TAACCTAACCTAACCTAACCTAACCTAACCTAACCTAACCTAACCTAACCTAACCTAACCTAACCTAACCTAACCTAACCTAACCTAACCTAACCTAACCTAACCTAACCTAACCTAACCTAACCTAACCTAACCTAACCTAACCTAACCTAACCTAACCTAACCTAACCTAACCTAACCTAACCTAACCTAACCTAACCTAACCTAACCTAACCTAACCTAACCTAACCTAACCTAACCTAACCTAACCTAACCTAACCTAACCTAACCTAACCTAACCTAACCTAACCTAACCTAACCTAACCTAACCTAACCTAACCTAACCTAACCTAACCTAACCTAACCTAACCTAACCTAACCTAACCTAACCTAACCTAACCTAACCTAACCTAACCTAACCTAACCTAACCTAACCTAACCTAACCTAACCTAACCTAACCTAACCTAACCTAACCTAACCTAACCTAACCTAACCTAACCTAACCTAACCTAACCTAACCTAACCTAACCTAACCTAACCTAACCTAACCTAACCTAACCTAACCTAACCTAACCTAACCTAACCTAACCTAACCTAACCTAACCTAACCTAACCTAACCTAACCTAACCTAACCTAACCTAACCTAACCTAACCTAACCTAACCTAACCTAACCTAACCTAACCTAACCTAACCTAACCTAACCTAACCTAACCTAACCTAACCTAACCTAACCTAACCTAACCTAACCTAACCTAACCTAACCTAACCTAACCTAACCTAACCTAACCTAACCTAACCTAACCTAACCTAACCTAACCTAACCTAACCTAACCTAACCTAACCTAACCTAACCTAACCTAACCTAACCTAACCTAACCTAACCTAACCTAACCTAACCTAACCTAACCTAACCTAACCTAACCTAACCTAACCTAACCTAACCTAACCTAACCTAACCTAACCTAACCTAACCTAACCTAACCTAACCTAACCTAACCTAACCTAACCTAACCTAACCTAACCTAACCTAACCTAACCTAACCTAACCTAACCTAACCTAACCTAACCTAACCTAACCTAACCTAACCTAACCTAACCTAACCTAACCTAACCTAACCTAACCTAACCTAACCTAACCTAACCTAACCTAACCTAACCTAACCTAACCTAACCTAACCTAACCTAACCTAACCTAACCTAACCTAACCTAACCTAACCTAACCTAACCTAACCTAACCTAACCTAACCTAACCTAACCTAACCTAACCTAACCTAACCTAACCTAACCTAACCTAACCTAACCTAACCTAACCTAACCTAACCTAACCTAACCTAACCTAACCTAACCTAACCTAACCTAACCTAACCTAACCTAACCTAACCTAACCTAACCTAACCTAACCTAACCTAACCTAACCTAACCTAACCTAACCTAACCTAACCTAACCTAACCTAACCTAACCTAACCTAACCTAACCTAACCTAACCTAACCTAACCTAACCTAACCTAACCTAACCTAACCTAACCTAACCTAACCTAACCTAACCTAACCTAACCTAACCTAACCTAACCTAACCTAACCTAACCTAACCTAACCTAACCTAACCTAACCTAACCTAACCTAACCTAACCTAACCTAACCTAACCTAACCTAACCTAACCTAACCTAACCTAACCTAACCTAACCTAACCTAACCTAACCTAACCTAACCTAACCTAACCTAACCTAACCTAACCTAACCTAACCTAACCTAACCTAACCTAACCTAACCTAACCTAACCTAACCTAACCTAACCTAACCTAACCTAACCTAACCTAACCTAACCTAACCTAACCTAACCTAACCTAACCTAACCTAACCTAACCTAACCTAACCTAACCTAACCTAACCTAACCTAACCTAACCTAACCTAACCTAACCTAACCTAACCTAACCTAACCTAACCTAACCTAACCTAACCTAACCTAACCTAACCTAACCTAACCTAACCTAACCTAACCTAACCTAACCTAACCTAACCTAACCTAACCTAACCTAACCTAACCTAACCTAACCTAACCTAACCTAACCTAACCTAACCTAACCTAACCTAACCTAACCTAACCTAACCTAACCTAACCTAACCTAACCTAACCTAACCTAACCTAACCTAACCTAACCTAACCTAACCTAACCTAACCTAACCTAACCTAACCTAACCTAACCTAACCTAACCTAACCTAACCTAACCTAACCTAACCTAACCTAACCTAACCTAACCTAACCTAACCTAACCTAACCTAACCTAACCTAACCTAACCTAACCTAACCTAACCTAACCTAACCTAACCTAACCTAACCTAACCTAACCTAACCTAACCTAACCTAACCTAACCTAACCTAACCTAACCTAACCTAACCTAACCTAACCTAACCTAACCTAACCTAACCTAACCTAACCTAACCTAACCTAACCTAACCTAACCTAACCTAACCTAACCTAACCTAACCTAACCTAACCTAACCTAACCTAACCTAACCTAACCTAACCTAACCTAACCTAACCTAACCTAACCTAACCTAACCTAACCTAACCTAACCTAACCTAACCTAACCTAACCTAACCTAACCTAACCTAACCTAACCTAACCTAACCTAACCTAACCTAACCTAACCTAACCTAACCTAACCTAACCTAACCTAACCTAACCTAACCTAACCTAACCTAACCTAACCTAACCTAACCTAACCTAACCTAACCTAACCTAACCTAACCTAACCTAACCTAACCTAACCTAACCTAACCTAACCTAACCTAACCTAACCTAACCTAACCTAACCTAACCTAACCTAACCTAACCTAACCTAACCTAACCTAACCTAACCTAACCTAACCTAACCTAACCTAACCTAACCTAACCTAACCTAACCTAACCTAACCTAACCTAACCTAACCTAACCTAACCTAACCTAACCTAACCTAACCTAACCTAACCTAACCTAACCTAACCTAACCTAACCTAACCTAACCTAACCTAACCTAACCTAACCTAACCTAACCTAACCTAACCTAACCTAACCTAACCTAACCTAACCTAACCTAACCTAACCTAACCTAACCTAACCTAACCTAACCTAACCTAACCTAACCTAACCTAACCTAACCTAACCTAACCTAACCTAACCTAACCTAACCTAACCTAACCTAACCTAACCTAACCTAACCTAACCTAACCTAACCTAACCTAACCTAACCTAACCTAACCTAACCTAACCTAACCTAACCTAACCTAACCTAACCTAACCTAACCTAACCTAACCTAACCTAACCTAACCTAACCTAACCTAACCTAACCTAACCTAACCTAACCTAACCTAACCTAACCTAACCTAACCTAACCTAACCTAACCTAACCTAACCTAACCTAACCTAACCTAACCTAACCTAACCTAACCTAACCTAACCTAACCTAACCTAACCTAACCTAACCTAACCTAACCTAACCTAACCTAACCTAACCTAACCTAACCTAACCTAACCTAACCTAACCTAACCTAACCTAACCTAACCTAACCTAACCTAACCTAACCTAACCTAACCTAACCTAACCTAACCTAACCTAACCTAACCTAACCTAACCTAACCTAACCTAACCTAACCTAACCTAACCTAACCTAACCTAACCTAACCTAACCTAACCTAACCTAACCTAACCTAACCTAACCTAACCTAACCTAACCTAACCTAACCTAACCTAACCTAACCTAACCTAACCTAACCTAACCTAACCTAACCTAACCTAACCTAACCTAACCTAACCTAACCTAACCTAACCTAACCTAACCTAACCTAACCTAACCTAACCTAACCTAACCTAACCTAACCTAACCTAACCTAACCTAACCTAACCTAACCTAACCTAACCTAACCTAACCTAACCTAACCTAACCTAACCTAACCTAACCTAACCTAACCTAACCTAACCTAACCTAACCTAACCTAACCTAACCTAACCTAACCTAACCTAACCTAACCTAACCTAACCTAACCTAACCTAACCTAACCTAACCTAACCTAACCTAACCTAACCTAACCTAACCTAACCTAACCTAACCTAACCTAACCTAACCTAACCTAACCTAACCTAACCTAACCTAACCTAACCTAACCTAACCTAACCTAACCTAACCTAACCTAACCTAACCTAACCTAACCTAACCTAACCTAACCTAACCTAACCTAACCTAACCTAACCTAACCTAACCTAACCTAACCTAACCTAACCTAACCTAACCTAACCTAACCTAACCTAACCTAACCTAACCTAACCTAACCTAACCTAACCTAACCTAACCTAACCTAACCTAACCTAACCTAACCTAACCTAACCTAACCTAACCTAACCTAACCTAACCTAACCTAACCTAACCTAACCTAACCTAACCTAACCTAACCTAACCTAACCTAACCTAACCTAACCTAACCTAACCTAACCTAACCTAACCTAACCTAACCTAACCTAACCTAACCTAACCTAACCTAACCTAACCTAACCTAACCTAACCTAACCTAACCTAACCTAACCTAACCTAACCTAACCTAACCTAACCTAACCTAACCTAACCTAACCTAACCTAACCTAACCTAACCTAACCTAACCTAACCTAACCTAACCTAACCTAACCTAACCTAACCTAACCTAACCTAACCTAACCTAACCTAACCTAACCTAACCTAACCTAACCTAACCTAACCTAACCTAACCTAACCTAACCTAACCTAACCTAACCTAACCTAACCTAACCTAACCTAACCTAACCTAACCTAACCTAACCTAACCTAACCTAACCTAACCTAACCTAACCTAACCTAACCTAACCTAACCTAACCTAACCTAACCTAACCTAACCTAACCTAACCTAACCTAACCTAACCTAACCTAACCTAACCTAACCTAACCTAACCTAACCTAACCTAACCTAACCTAACCTAACCTAACCTAACCTAACCTAACCTAACCTAACCTAACCTAACCTAACCTAACCTAACCTAACCTAACCTAACCTAACCTAACCTAACCTAACCTAACCTAACCTAACCTAACCTAACCTAACCTAACCTAACCTAACCTAACCTAACCTAACCTAACCTAACCTAACCTAACCTAACCTAACCTAACCTAACCTAACCTAACCTAACCTAACCTAACCTAACCTAACCTAACCTAACCTAACCTAACCTAACCTAACCTAACCTAACCTAACCTAACCTAACCTAACCTAACCTAACCTAACCTAACCTAACCTAACCTAACCTAACCTAACCTAACCTAACCTAACCTAACCTAACCTAACCTAACCTAACCTAACCTAACCTAACCTAACCTAACCTAACCTAACCTAACCTAACCTAACCTAACCTAACCTAACCTAACCTAACCTAACCTAACCTAACCTAACCTAACCTAACCTAACCTAACCTAACCTAACCTAACCTAACCTAACCTAACCTAACCTAACCTAACCTAACCTAACCTAACCTAACCTAACCTAACCTAACCTAACCTAACCTAACCTAACCTAACCTAACCTAACCTAACCTAACCTAACCTAACCTAACCTAACCTAACCTAACCTAACCTAACCTAACCTAACCTAACCTAACCTAACCTAACCTAACCTAACCTAACCTAACCTAACCTAACCTAACCTAACCTAACCTAACCTAACCTAACCTAACCTAACCTAACCTAACCTAACCTAACCTAACCTAACCTAACCTAACCTAACCTAACCTAACCTAACCTAACCTAACCTAACCTAACCTAACCTAACCTAACCTAACCTAACCTAACCTAACCTAACCTAACCTAACCTAACCTAACCTAACCTAACCTAACCTAACCTAACCTAACCTAACCTAACCTAACCTAACCTAACCTAACCTAACCTAACCTAACCTAACCTAACCTAACCTAACCTAACCTAACCTAACCTAACCTAACCTAACCTAACCTAACCTAACCTAACCTAACCTAACCTAACCTAACCTAACCTAACCTAACCTAACCTAACCTAACCTAACCTAACCTAACCTAACCTAACCTAACCTAACCTAACCTAACCTAACCTAACCTAACCTAACCTAACCTAACCTAACCTAACCTAACCTAACCTAACCTAACCTAACCTAACCTAACCTAACCTAACCTAACCTAACCTAACCTAACCTAACCTAACCTAACCTAACCTAACCTAACCTAACCTAACCTAACCTAACCTAACCTAACCTAACCTAACCTAACCTAACCTAACCTAACCTAACCTAACCTAACCTAACCTAACCTAACCTAACCTAACCTAACCTAACCTAACCTAACCTAACCTAACCTAACCTAACCTAACCTAACCTAACCTAACCTAACCTAACCTAACCTAACCCACTCGAACAGATCACAAACTCGGCTCTGGAAACGATTCGACTATGGGGACACAGCGTCAAGCTCCATTTCGGTCCAGACAAGACACAATGTATCGCGTTCACCAAACCCGCGACTCTCAGTCGAATCGTTTTCGATGGCGTGCCACTCAAATTCAGCAACACTATCAAATACTTAGGCCTAATCATAGATAGCAAACTTAACTTCAACGAACACCTCAATTACATTCTAGAAAAGGCAATAAAAATATTCCATAAGATTATAATGTACACCAGACCAACGTGGGGTCCGCACCCCGACAACATTAGACTCATATACCAAATGGTCATCGAACCCATCATAACGTACGGGTCGGGTATCTGGGGCCACATCGCCTCAAAGAAATATGTAAGAAAACGTCTCAACAGCACACAAAGGCTATTTGCCATAAAAATAATTAGAGGATTTCGCACAATATCCACCTGCGCGGCCACGGCTTTAGCCCAAATCACCCCGCTAGACCTCAAGGTCCTAGAGACCGCTGAGCTAGAACAAACACGAATCAATAGAACTAGCGATAGGATCCCCTCCGACATCCCGATCGAAAAACCTGTACCTTTTAAGGAGCTCCTCCACCCTGCACATAGGACACCGATCGACACACACGTTGCAGACATCACCACCAATAAAATCTCTACATCACACACGCACATATACACGGACGGCAGCAAACAAAGCGACGGCTCTGTCGGCGCGGCATTCGTTGTCTTCCCGCCCTCCGCTCACTCATCGACTCTTACAAAATTATTCAAACTACACAGCACCAGCTCGGTCTTCCAGGCTGAACTGTTTGCAATATTAAAAGCAGTAGAACACATTCATAAAAATAAAATAACACACTCGCACATTCATACCGACTCACAGTCATCACTTGCCGCACTCAAACAATCGTCTAACACACACCCGCTTGTAGCACAAATACACAAAACGATTCACAAGATAAAGCACACACACGAAAACCCCGAGATCCTATTTCAATGGGTTAAAGGACACTCCGGGATCCCTGGCAACGAAGCCGCGGACGTAGCCGCCTCTAAAGCCGCGAACCAGCACTGCT
>CM054791.1:11652500-11660000 GCA_028984075.1 Pieris mannii | reverse complement strand
TAACCTAACCTAACCTAACCTAACCTAACCTAACCTAACCTAACCTAACCTAACCTAACCTAACCTAACCTAACCTAACCTAACCTAACCTAACCTAACCTAACCTAACCTAACCTAACCTAACCTAACCTAACCTAACCTAACCTAACCTAACCTAACCTAACCTAACCTAACCTAACCTAACCTAACCTAACCTAACCTAACCTAACCTAACCTAACCTAACCTAACCTAACCTAACCTAACCTAACCTAACCTAACCTAACCTAACCTAACCTAACCTAACCTAACCTAACCTAACCTAACCTAACCTAACCTAACCTAACCTAACCTAACCTAACCTAACCTAACCTAACCTAACCTAACCTAACCTAACCTAACCTAACCTAACCTAACCTAACCTAACCTAACCTAACCTAACCTAACCTAACCTAACCTAACCTAACCTAACCTAACCTAACCTAACCTAACCTAACCTAACCTAACCTAACCTAACCTAACCTAACCTAACCTAACCTAACCTAACCTAACCTAACCTAACCTAACCTAACCTAACCTAACCTAACCTAACCTAACCTAACCTAACCTAACCTAACCTAACCTAACCTAACCTAACCCAGTCCGCGTCCAGACGCCACGAAAAACGGTCGACTCCACGTCGCTCCGCGCCTTTTCAAAGTTAAGAAAAAGTTTTAAAAATAGTTCCCGTGTGCTAAGTGTAGTGTTTTATACATCAAAAGACGCGGAAAATTCCGCTCTTTCGTTTAGTGCTATTTTCATTATCCCAGGTTTTCTCTTTCAATTTTTTTTCGACCAAAAACATTAAAATTTTCAGTTTTTTCGATTTTAAAAATATTATCAGTGCAGTAAAAATTTCTAAGTGAGTTTTAATAGATAGAGCGCAGTGTGGTGCGTATTTCGACCATATTTTGGTCGACAAGGACACATATTTGTGGATTTGGCAGACATTATAGTGGTAAATCCTTAATAACTTTTTATATAGATCTACAACCATATCTTTTTTATACATCAAACGATAGCCCTTTTCAAGACGCATCGTTTGATACCAATATTACATCAATCGGACTGAAATTGGATTTTTCAGCGGCTGAAAACTGGTTTTTCAGTCGCCAAATCGCGGCGCTTCAATATTTTTTAACAAGAATTACATAGAACGGTGCGCAATTACTTCAGCTATCAGCAGACACATCTTTTTTGGAAATCGGAGCACTGACAGCCCCTGAAACCTGGAAAAAACACTATTATTGCAAATATTTTGCGTTCTAACGCCCCTGGGTTTTCGAACACCATAACAGCGTCGTCGGCGTCGTCTGGCGCATCAGACGACATCAAGATCTCCATTTTTCACCTAATAGTTCCTGAGTTACATGCAATTTGAATTTTAAACCCAGGGTTTCCACAGGACCCACTCCAGTTAAAAATATAACTTTAACACCATCACATCCGAAATTCTTTTCTGCTCCGGAACCGATTTCTTCGCTTCTTCACCACTTATCACCAGCTCCACCAGGAGCCAAAATTCCTGGTGATCACCAGGAACTGCCTCCTCACCAGCACCATCGGGTAGACCTCGTCGCGGGCTCCTAGACGACACCAAACTCCAGCATCAGCAGTGCAGCGGCGCTGGAGTTATCCCGTGCGGAAGCACCAGGTAGGGTGGATTACCAGCCTCATCTCCAACACCAAATCCACATACACAGAAACACACCGAGCTTGGGCTCATTCAAACCGCCTCTTCAAGCCAAACAATAATATAGTCATACAGTCGTCCGCAAACCCACCTTTCAACCCCCAGGTTGAGTTTTTCCCCCCCCGCCCCTTAAATTTTTACCCCCCCTCCGCACCCCCCCGAGTCATATATCATCTGAATCGGCTATTAAAGGCGATTCTAGTCCAATAGACCAAATCCAGTTTCGACCCCCCCCCACCCATCACGAAATAATGTTACCCCGCACCCCACCCAAAATCACAACCACCGCCTCACCATCTCCCCAAACATCCTTTACAACCGCTAGGCGGAATTTGGTGGACAATCTAAGTCCGGCCTTCACTCGAGAAGCTCCCCCCGCAGAGTCCACCTACATGGAGATGGCGAGGAGTTTCAGACTCAAAGGCCTGAACGCGGTTTCACTCTCTCGTAACCTCAAGAGTGAGCTGAAAACTATAATTACAGAGACAATCGACGGTCTCTTCGGAGTCGTCGCTATGTTAGACCCTACCACCCCCTCCCCTCCCAAACCCCTCACACCTCCGGCCAATAGCATCGACAATAACACAAGCAACAATACACCACCCGTCGATAATACACTACTCCTAAACAAGCTAGAGGCCCACTCTCGGCTACTCGAGGAGAGCAACAGGGCCCTGCAGGAACACTCCAGGGCATTAAAAGCGCAACCGCGACCTACACCGGCGGTACCGCAGCCTGCGGCGGCGGACCCGCACAACATTTATAAATCTTACGCTAAGGCTACCGCCGCCCCCAAACCCCCTGCAGGTCCCTCTGTTGTTGTATCCGGAGAGGGTCTCGACACCACTGAGAAATTAATCACCGAAATTAGAAGCACGGTCAACTTCCGGCAGGGGGGATATGCCCCTATCAGGGTGACACCACTATCAAGAAACAAAGTGAAGCTCGTCTTCGAAAAAGACGAGCACAAATTGCACACACTCACACAATTACAGAACCATAGCGCAATAAAAACCCAGGAAGAAAAGCGGGTCGACCCGATGATAATTCTCAAAGGGATAAACAAAAACACGAGCGAAGCAGAACTCATTAACACAATTAGAGACCAGAACCATACATTGATTGAACACACTTTCAGCATTAAATTCAAGACAGTTAACAGAAACCACACTCTTTACAATGTGGTTCTAAACACCACCCCCTCTGCCTGGAAGGCCTTTACCGATCTAGGCAGAATTAACATAGGCATGCAAAGGGTCCACAGCGGCAATTTTTCACCATTTAGGCAGTGCCAAAACTGCCTAAATTTTGGACACACGAAGAGCCGCTGCCCCGCTACCACACCCACTTGCGCCAAGTGCCCTGCAAATCACCCCACAGCAGAGTGCAAAGAACAACCACAATCACACAGGTGTGCCAATTGCCACGAACACAACGCACAGTTCAAAACAAACACTAACACACAACATCGAGCCGACTCGGAAAGGTGCCCCAAAGTTAGCGCAATGCGTGCCCGCGTAGAGGCCAAGGTCAACTATATATAAAACATGCATAAAAACATCAAGTTTATACAGGCGAACCTAGACCGGTCTCGCAACGCTACACAAGAACTTAAACACCACTTCATCACAAATAAACTCGACATAGCCATTATATCCGAACCATACACAAACAAAAACACAGTAAAAAATATTGCAGGACTCCGCGTGTTTCAGTCCGATTCGGCGGACACAACGAAAGCCTGCATTATAACCAGTACAGACATAAACGCACACATCATCTCACAATTCACCACAGGGAATATAGTGGTTATCGCTATACCCACAAAGACAAGAACACTATACATAGCATCGGTTTACGTTGAACCAAAAACCGACGCTAACAACACACTAGATACACTGGACACATTCATAAAAACATACACCAACTCAAACATTATAGTTGGCGGCGACTTTAACGCGTGGCACCAAATCTGGGGCAGCTCTCGAAACAACATCCGGGGACAGCAACTGATAGATATCATGAATTCCAATAATATATACATAAACAACACAGGCAACACACCCACATTTGAAACAATAACACACGGAACGGAGAGGTCATCCATTATCGATCTCACGTTCACATCAATACACACATACCATCACATACACAAATGGGAAGTCAAACAACGTTTGTTCCCATCAACACAACACAATCCAATTAAATTTAAACTAGACTGTAGAACAGACCCTATTCCACACACCATTAATAGTAGCACATTCAAATACAACACCAGCAAAGGCAATTGGCACACCTTTAAAGAAACACTACACACTTTAATGATTAAAGATAAAATAACAGAAATAAACATATCGACCCTAACACCCGATCAACTAGACCAATTCGTATACTCCCTCGCCAACACCATAAACAGCGCCTGCCACAACTCATTTGCCCTTAAAACAGGACACACAAAACCCAAAGCACCCTGGTGGAGCGAAAGCCTAGATCAACTTAAGAAACAATGCATTAAACTACACCACAAAATACACACATATTCCAAAAACAAACAGACACCCCCTACAGACCTCTTAAACAAATATCACGAAATTAAACTCTCATACACAAATACAATCAGAAAGACATCCACCGAACACTTCAAACACTTCTGCGAGTCACAAGGTGCAGAAGATGTTTGGTCCATCACCAACAAATTACTAAAATCTAACAACAACATCCAACCCCGCACCCTTAAGGTCAACAATAAATTCACAAACAACGAACAGGAGACATCACAGGCATTACTCACACATTTTTATCCCGACGACACCCCAGACACGGACGTTAGACACACAAATATGCGCAACAATTCTGGTATACTTCCCGACACGGAGGACGACCCTCCCTTCACGACATCCGAAATTATAGCAGCACTCGACTCCATCAGTCACACCAAAGCACCGGGCAATGATCACCTCACCAGTGACATCTGCCAGGTCTTTGCACGCAATTACCCAGAGCTAACCACACACCTCATGAACCGCTGCCTACAAATAGCACACTTTCCGACCCCATGGAAGGAAACAGTAATAAAAATAATTCCCAAACCCAACAAACACGATTACACAAACTTAAGCTCATTCAGACCCATAGGACTAATCCCCGTGTTCGGGAAAGTACTAGAAAAGCTATTTACCAAACGCCTCACCTTCAACGCGCATAAACAAAAACTTCTAAACCGATCTCAATTCGGCTTCACCGAACAAACTGGTACAACACACGCTCTACACAAAACTCTAGACATAATAAATAACGCCAAACAGCACAAACAACACACCATAGCCGTATCCCTCGATATTAAGGCCGCGTTTGACAACGCCTGGTGGCCGGCGGTATTGAGCGGATTACGTGCGGTAAAGTGCCCACACAATATATTCAAACTTATTCAAAACTACCTCACAAATAGAACAGTTACACACCAAATGGGCAACACACGAACCACTCGCAATACACAAAAGGGATGTATCCAAGGGTCGGCATGCGGCCCTATACTCTGGAACATTATCCTTAACACACTACTCAACACACCACTCCCATCAGGGTGCCACATCCAAGCCTTCGCCGACGACGTTCTAATATTAACTACAGACACAGACATTAAAACATTAGAGGACAAAACTAACCACACACTCAAAATCATTAAAGAATGGGGCGATGGAGTCAAACTACAGTTCGGACCCGACAAAACCCAGACAATGGCCTTCTCCAAACCAGCACAAAATTGCAGCTTAACCTTCAACAACACCCCACTTAAATTCACAGACAAAATTAAATACCTAGGCATCATTTTAGACAACAGGTTAACATTCAAACACCATATCGAACACATAACCACTAAAGCAACCCAACTATTTAACAAACTATCTATTTACACACGACCCACTTGGGGACCACACCCCGAGAACATCAAATCAATATACAAAATGGTAATAGAGCCCATCATCACGTACGGGGCCTCCATCTGGGGCCACGCAGCACTTAAAAAATATAATCGCAAGCTACTTCTAAAAACCCAACGCGGCTACGCCATCAAGACCACCAGAGCGTTCAGAAATGTATCTACTAACGCTGCGATAGCGATAGCGGGATTCGTGCCGCTTGATCTCAAGATTCTTGAATCATGTGAGATTGAGAAGGCGCGCATTAAGGGCGTCAGCAGATACATTCCTGACGACATCACCATCGAACAGCCTACACACTTCACCGAACTCTTACACCCCGCTTCCAGACCGCTTTTAAAATTCAGTACTCACAAAAACAATCTCAACACACACCTTACAAACAACATTAACATATTCACGGATGGAAGCAAACAGGAAAATGGACAGACGGGAGCCGCGTTTATTGCGTACTCCCCTAACACTCACACCGCCATACACCGATGGAAAAGAAAACTACACCCCACCTGCACCGTATACCAGGCTGAACTGCTTGCCATACAAGGGGCATGCGACTGGGCCATCACACACTCACAAAAACACGCCAACAAAAACACATACACTTACACAATTAATTCAGACTCCATGGCTGCCCTTCAGACAATTGCCCAACCCAACGCTACACACAAAATAGTCACGCATATACACAAAGCCATCAGCGCCAACACAAACACACAAATCCATTTCAAATGGGTTAAAGGACACCACAACATCATTGGCAACGAGGAGGCTGACTTGGCAGCCAAATCGGCTGCAAACTCACACCTCAAATACACATTCAATGATTGCCCCATGTCTTACATTAAGACAAGGGCCAAATTAGAAACAATAGCAACATGGGAGAAGAGATTTAACAATGAACCAACTGCCAATTACACAAAAAACATTTTACAAGACATACACAACATTAAAAGATTCACTCAACAATTCCCCATCACCTTTCAAACCACTCAATTACTCACTGGACATTCCTTCGCCAAAGATCATCTAAAACGGTTCCACATTACTGACAACGACACATGCCCTTGCGACTCCAACACCACTCAGACACTTCAACACCTCATCGAGGAATGTCCACGCTTTGCACACATCAGACACGAACACACACAGAAAAATAGAAAATGTAGAAATCCCTACTCCCTATCCGACAATAAACCGCAAACAATACAGTCATTATTAAAGTTAGCAACTAAAATTATTAATTCCCTAAAAGACTTCAATAACCCACCCTCCACTGCCTGATCGTCATCCACCCCACCTGGTATCCACTAAAATGTCACTATTTGTTATTATTCTAATTTTATAACTCCATACTTGTTTGTTTTTCCTCTATTTTATAAGCAACTTTTGTGTACGCATATCAATAACTGTCTTAATGTCTTAATGTAAATATATACGCCACATAAACACACCTTGTTAGATTTAAGCACTTTTGTATTCATCAATATATGTACCATCATCCCATCATCGTCACTCATACAACTATGTTCCCATCAACTTAACATAAGATATTTTGTAAACCTACTTTTATACTTTTTCTTTTTTGCTTTTCTTTTATTACTTTTGTTTTCTCGATGTTTAAATAATTTCTTCTTTTTGTTTTATATATAAGTAGTTTGTAAGACGCGGACTCTACGCAGGTGGCTGAGGGAAAGAACATGTATCAAATAGCAAAACTGACCCTCAGCCACCTCACTCATGTCCAATCGTAATATTTTTAACACTAATAATAAAACAAGTGTACTGAATAAACTCATTTAAGCTTAGCTTCCTCGGCCCCGGGGCGTAAGTCGCCGGGGAGGTAGGCCCAC